>CM076981.1:31022348-31029848 GCA_039105355.1 Benthosema pterotum
CACACAAACGCACATGTCTTATGGCAGGAGAAGAGAAATCTATTTGCGACCGTGACGGCCGTCGCGTCGGTTTTATAACAGTTGTGACCGTTTGATGTGGCTCTTTGCAGTAACACAGTGAAAAACGTGGCTCTTAGTCTGTGACCGGTTGGCCACCCCTGGCCTAATGATACAAACACAAGTGCTTGAAAATGGTTCCTGTGTTGATTTACAGACACTCTCCCTTTGAATATAGCCTTTATGGATGTAGGCTATACTGTATGAATAATGTGGCTGTATCGATAATGTTTTCAGCCTCAATGCTGTGCCTCTCAGAAATCCAATGCCTACATTTGTAGTGAAAAAAATTGCCTAAAAAATAATGAAATCACCTGAGGTGCTGTCAGTTTGAACCAGTGCAACTGATAAGACAAGCTTCTTCTCCCTGCATTAAAACACCGGGTTTCCGAGGTTATAGCTCACATCTGGTCTTAAAGATTTTTTTGGCTTTAGTGCCTTTATTGATAGTTACATGAACGGGACATGCAGCACGCTGCCAGGTGAGAGCCTATACTGTATGTAGCGCTCCTCCAGCTGGTCCTAAGCTGGAACGTGAAGTTTGTGGGAAGGATATAGCCAGAGTCTGTGCTCGATAGGCTAATTCTCTATCAATTTCTGTGCAACTTGTTTTCATAGCACTGGCACTAGGTGACAAAATCAGTGCGTACAGATGGATGCGGATGGTGTGTTCAGATTATTTAATAGTTGCAATTCAATTTAAAAATAATATTTATGATAGTAATTCTGATAGCAATTATGATAATTATGATAGAATGATATATCTGTAGCAGAGGACAAGAAAGAACGAACCAACTAACTGAGAGACGGAGATCTCAGTGTTAGTATTACAGTGTGGCTTTGACACATATGGAGTTATTGTCCTTAGGCTATACAGTACATGCATGCGTTGCGCACGTGATCTGATTGAAGTAAAGAGTGCTCTACGGCTATACGTTCTCCCTACGGGGAACAGCAGTGACAGCACACATAAATGTGTGCGGTGAGGAATCAGTTGACATAATGCGTAATGACTAATATTAAGGAGGAAAAGGGGCGTGTGTGTGCGTGCATGCATGCTTGTGTGTGTGTGGCTGTGCCTGCGTGCGTGTGTGCAGTGCACATGAATACGTTGTGTGGCATGTGGATGCGGTTTTGCATTTGCATGTGTGCAATTAAAGGTGGGGAAACCTGAATCCGGCATAATCCCGCAACCACAGTATTAATGTTGAACTAGATTCACTACCTCCCCTCAAACAATTCCTGAGTCTTCCAACATGTTGAATATTTAATATATTACTTTGTATCAGATGACGTTAGATTTTAGTCTTAGAATATTCATCATTTGGCTCCAAGTGTACTCACTTTGTGTGACTATATACTGCTGCACTGTTATTTTTCCGTGTTTTTTTTTTTTTTTTGCATTTTGCCTTTCCCTTTTCCCCTCCATTTTTTTTAATCACTAATAGCACCTCAGAATCATTTAAGAACTGGTTCTGCAAGAAGTAGGAATGATTGAATTCTGAATGCCGGTTTGGTGCATGTCTTGATGTGGATCAGTCTTATTTGAGGGTGTTAATTATTTATCACTTATGTATGATTAAATATTTCTCACATCACGTCCCTGTGGTCGTCATTTTATGACCACAGGGCTCTTCCTGGTAGAGTAGTGTGAAGGATGTTGGAGAAACGTAATGAGAGGAGTGATGGGCTGTTGGAGGAGAGAAGAGAGAGAAGTGGAGGATAAGATGTTAGAACAAGGGATAATTTGAGAAGATCTCACGTCGGCAACATGCAGAATGAATACTTCAACTATACCACACTGCAGATGTAATACAAGTATAACTTGAATGCTACTTTTATGTGTGATTCTCTGTAATGCTCTACCGTGTGCGTTGCATACTTGAATTTATGCAAGCGTGGGCGTACAGTGTGCATACTGTATGTGTGTATGGAATAGGGAGCTAGCTAGTTCTCCAATAAAAGCTTGGGTGCACCAGCAGGACTATGATCAGAGACTATGCCCTAATGAGGGGATCCAGGCAAGGCTTTGATGCTGCTCCCCTCTGGGGGTCCTGGGAAATCAGTGTAGGGGAGGAGGGGGGGTGACCTTTGACCCCAAGGTTGTGGAGAAAAACTCCCTATGCTGAGATTTCTCATTACCTGTTTACCTTTACAAGGGGGAACTGGTGCACTGTACTTGTTGATGGCATACTTTACCACATCATTTGGATATTAACGTTCTATTATCTTCTTGTCTTCTTACTAGAAGCTTCTCGGATCTTCTGTTTGACCCAGTGTTGCAGCCCACTTGTCAGGAGGGCCTACAATAAGTATTGTAGGCAAAAACGCTCTTTGAAGGATTTTTATAACAGAACATTACTTTATTCTTGGTGTTCTTGTCATATAGATAGTTCATCTTTATAGGTTCAAAGCATCAGCCTCTATAACTCCAATCATCACCCACATAGTTAACTTCTCCATCAAACAGGGACAGGTCCCCCAAGATTTCAAACTGGCCAAAGAAACCGAGAACAAGAAAGGGAGCAAATTAGACCCCAGCAAATACTGCCTTATTTCTATTCTAATCTCCATCTCTAAAGTGGTCTATGAACAGGTTGAAAAGTATCTTGCCACAACAGACACACCTCAGCTGTGCTGAACTGAAGTGACTTACAGTAACTCAAAAATACCTGAAGTCTTGATGTTTACTGTGATTAAGGCAAGCTTATATTTCATATCACAAACACCATGTAGTGATTTTTTTTTTTTTTTTTTTTGAAATTATCAACTGATTCTGAAACCTTCATTAGGGGAATCGCAATTCTAATTGGAATCATTTTTTTTACAACCCTACTAGAGAGGTCCCCCACTCGGTCTATGTCTGTGTTCTTTTTATGCCTGACGTCAGAAAGATGTATGTGTCTCTCTCTAAATACAGTATATCCCCTAATTCCTATATACTGCTATAGAGTTCTGTGCCAGCCATACCAAAATATGGGGTATAGTAATTCAGTATTTCCCTCGACACCCAGGCTTTCATTTTTGTCTGTGTTATGTGAAAAAGGGAAAGCCGGGAATACCGGTAAATTGTTAACCATGGTGGCCTAGAAGTTGGAGTCACCCTTCTGGGTCACTCCAAATGATGTGACGTAGCACAGCGCTGGAGGGGATGACGACACAATGGTGAGATCAATTCAGCTCTACCGACTGTCTGAGCCAGTCCCCGGCACTCTAGGTCAAAATGATTTCAGGCTAATTCAACATAGGTTATTTAACTAGAAGTTTTAAGATGGGGACATGTTTAGATACCCCAGTTGAGTGAAACATGGCTGGTTCTAAATCTATACATTTAAATTCGCCTTAAAAGATTGTTTTTTGTATTTGATCATCATAACTATTCAAAATTACAGATTTATTTAAGGAGACCTAAATGTTCCCTCCCTGCAGCACCCTGCTTTCAGCGAATACACAAAGTCTCGGCCCAAATCCAACTCGGACCGCTGGAGGAAATGTTACAACATTGAGGCGTCAGACAAACTGAGTGCTCGCTGTTCATCCACCCTGAACGAGGGACAAATACGGGGTTGCACAAACAGCAATTTAAGTATTGCACAGTGACAACTAGTCTCTGATGTTTATGCTGTACCCTACCAGCTGTAGGTATTTACAATCATTAAAGCTGGGCTGTTGGTGTTTATGCTACCTACCATTACTACAAAACTAAAGTAAAGATAAAGAAGGCTAGAAAAGGCATTGGACTGACCCCATGAAGTGAAAGGAGTATGTGTAACTCTGTCTATAGTCAGGGACTCAGTTGGATCGGGGCTGAACCTTCCTGTTACCCTTTCAGCAGGATATTGTAATTGGTCCTGTCCATCTCTCTGTCTGTTGGCAAAATATCTGTGGAACAGATGGCTGAATTCTCATGAAATTTGATGGGATCGATCAGTATGCTGCCCTGAAGGGATGGTCCACATTTGGTTTCCAAAAGGTTAAAGTCAGACACAAGGTTAAGTTCACAAATACATGATCGTTGACAGGAACTGAAAAACAAGATAGTGTGGGCAATGTTTGCACCTGCATTTATCTTCTTAAATTACGAGACCGATCTGTTTCTAGAGTAGAGCAGCGTGTGTGTATGTGTGGGTGTGTGCGTGTGGGTGTGCGTGTGCGCGTGTGTGTGTGCGAGAGATAGAGAGAGAGTGCAAGCTTGGGGGGGTCACAGTATTAGGAGGAGGTCATCTCCCTGGGGACCAGCAGTCCTCTGTCTAGTCTGACCCACTCTACAAACAGGAAGTGAATTGATTCCCATCGCCAGTCCATCAAACACTGATTATAGGCTGTTTCTGTATAGCTCTGCGTTTTTGTGTGCAGTAGGTATCATAATTGATATCTTGATTCAACTTCTAGGACGTGTCATACGTACAGTGCAAAGCTTTTAAAGAAAATGTACATTCAATCCCTGTAATTTTATTCCCCCGTTCTTGGCATATTTGCTGCAGGTTGTTCAATTGGACTGTCCGTCCAACTTGAACAACCCTTGAGGACCGCAATTTCCAAACAGTTCATTTGTCATTTGTCATTTTGTCTGTTTTAGCAGACTGAGGCAGCATGCAGTATGATGTGTGTGCATGTGGTTGTTTGTAGTGACAGAACTGCACTGTGTGTGTGTGTGTGTGTGTGTGTGTGTGTGTGTGTGTGTGTGTGTGTGTGTGTGTGTGTGTGTGTGTGTGTGTGAGTGAGTGAGTGAGTGAGTGAGTGAGTGAGTGAGTGAGTGAGTGAGTGAGTGAGTGAGTGAGTGAGTGAGTGAGTGAGTGAGTGAGTGAGTGAGTGAGTGAGTGAGTGAGTGAGTGAGTGAGTGAGTGAGTGAGTGAGTGTGTGTGTGTGTGTGTGTGTGTGTGTGTGTGTGTGTGTGTGTGTGTGTGTGTGTGTGTGTGTGTGAGATTCATTTCATTTGATGTAAATGACATGTACTCCTGAGAGCTGGCAAGGTAATTACTGGTAGTGGGGGGGTATTAACCAAACAATTAACATCACACACACAGCAAACGACATTGGGGAGAAACAACATATATTTAAATACATGTCTTTGTCTTTATGTTGTATTATACTGTTTATGGTTTTATGTCACAGTATTGGAGTGCTTTATAATTTTCTGCCTTGGAAAAGCCTTTTGTGTTCTATATATGTGTGACTGTGTCCCATGTCCCACGCCTTAATAATCACTTAGTTATTATTTTGAAAACAAAACATTTTTAAAGTAGTGAAGATAGATAATCATTTTTATCATTTTCTCTCACACAATATGGTTACACATATCCAAGTGAATGTACCATGGGTGGAATTTAATCAAAAACACACAATGGCTGTGTCACACATGTGTATCACATGGACAGTAAATGCATTGGTTCACACCAAGTTCAGCCAATGAATAATGACCTCAACCTGACACCAACTCTAGTATTGATGTTTTTCCCCCCACTAATTGTGCTACAAACTCACTGCTATTGTGAAATACTTCAGTTATCCCATTTAGGTTTGTTACACATGACATGGCAACAGAAAGTCTGTGATGGTGCAGTAATCAACTGGACGCACTGTACTAGACAGCAGTGATGGGCAGTAGCTTGTTACAAGTAGCTAAGCTACATAGCTTAACTACATTTTCCCGTAACTTGTAGTGTAGCTTACTACATTTGTTCTGGGAATAGCTTGTAGTGAAGCTACACTACTTGTTTTGAGTAACAAGTATTGTAGCTTACTACATTTTCCCACACACATTTTCAAATTCCACCCATTTTTAATGGGTATAAAACCTCTAATATACATCCCAAAAGGGGGCAGACATGTTTGTAATGAACACCGTCTGTGAGCTGTGAATGTAATTTTATTTGTTAGTTTATTAATATTACTATAAAAACAATATTTAGGAAACATTCCTTGCCAAGTACTGTATCTGCTGTTTGGTCAACAGAAAGAGACGGTTGATTAGAATGACTAGTGGACTGTACTGGTACTCAGCTGGCCAATTAGACAAAAGGACAGCCATAGAGGGCAGACGGGTCCAGAGGGTCTGAATCAAGTACCATAACACACACATGTACATGTACATGCACATGCACATGCGCACACACACACACACACACACACACGCACACGCACACGCACACACACACACACACACACACACGCAGGAGTGCATGGTTCCCACATACGATACGATACAACTTTATTGTCAGCTTACACTGAAATTTGTCTTGCAAACATACACCATATAGTATTACAGCATTACAGACAAGACAGCAAAACAAAGAGCAAAAAAAATATCAAACATGACCTTAGATTTATCGATTCTGGTTTAGAAGCAGGACAGACTGATGTACAAAAGAGTTCTTTAGTCTGTTTTTCTTAAATTTAGGAACTCTGAACCGCCTCACAAATGGCAATAGCTGGTATTCCTCATGAGGGGCAGATGAACATGCTGTTTTCTTCTCTCTATGGCCACTCTTGGAGGTGAGCAATGCCCTGTGACTGGCTGACTGACTGACTGACTGACTGACTGACTGACTGACTGACTGACTGACTGACTGACTAATTCATATCACTAATTACCTGTATGTATTTCCTTGAAGGTAGTGGCAGAAAACAGAGATGGAATTGGATAAATTGTCTGAAAAATGGCTTAGAACATTTTGAAAACAAATAAGGGCATCCTTCTAAAACGGGACTATAGAAGCTTGGATAATGAGGTGTCAGTGACCAATACATACCCATACGCATGTGTGTGTGTGTGTGTGTGTGTGTGTGTGTGTGTGTGTGTGTGTGTGTGTGTGTGTGTGTGTGTGTGTGTGTGTGTGTGTGTGTGTGTGTGTGTGTGTGCGTGCGTGCGTGCGTGTGTGCGTTCTGCAGACTGCCCTATCAGCTATGACCTTTATCAAATGAAAGGAGATGCAAATAATCTGCTTCCTTTGGAGCCATTACACTCAACACAGTAAAGAGGGAACAGGGTCTGGTTTACCCTATTGAGAATAACTGTCAGTCTTCTCGTTCCAATTTCGATTGGCAATCAGAAGGCCTGTCTCACTCCCTATGGACTGATAAACATCAGTCTCAATTCGGCATCTTTTATTACAGTGCTGTTCATTCGGCAAGAGAGTCATAATGAATCATAATGAATCTCATTCTCTAGTCTTCTTATATTTACAAACCTATTTATTTCATCACATACAGTAGCTGTCAACATGTCAATGGGATGTCCACTCTCCTTATATTGTCTTTATTGAGATGGACGGCATAGGAAATGTGAAAGGAAGACAGTGCAGGAAGAAAGCTATCTTCAGTCCAGACCTATTTATTCACTTTTATATAATTCTGGAGCTGAGTGTCTCATTCACTGCACAATCAAAAGCATCTTGTTCACCTAGGCTCTGACCCATTTCTCTGTTTCCAGGAATCGATAAA